>ML285255.1:0-22108 GCA_005239495.1 Nicotiana undulata
GGCTCGACACTTACTTAGTACATGGGGTCGGTTGTACTGATACTACACTCTGCACTCTTTTGTTCAGATCCGGGTACTGGCCAGCATTAGGAGATCTTAGTAGCCGACATTCATCCTTTCGGAGACGAGGTAGATCTGCTGGCGTCCGCAGATTCCTGGCGTCTTCTCTTAGTTTTATAGATATTGTTTTATCACATTCGAAATAGTTAAATTTATTTCTTTCAACCCATTATTTGTAGTATTCATAGTGGTTCGTGAATTGTGACACCAGACCTTGGGGTAGTCTTTTGGTTATTTATCTAGTTAGAGACTCAGTATTATTATTCATTTATTATCGATTCGTGGACTTATGCAATGGAAGTAATAAAGTTCAGTTTATTTTTAATTGTTATTAGTTAAATAGATTTTAAATGGAAATTAATTATATAAATTCTAACATTGGCTTGCCTAGCAAGTGTGGTGTTAGGCGCCATCATGATCCCTAAGGATGAGAATTTGGGTCGTGACAGTAAGTGCCGGGCCTAACCTCGACGAACTAGTGACGAGGCTAAGGCGGGGAATCATAAATTAACATGTAACAATATATATATATATATATATATATATATATATATAATAAAGCAAGAAAATAATTCTACACAAACAAGAAAGATAAACTGCAACACTAAATAAAATAACTTAGTGGCCTATTCCAGGCCTCAGCTGTAACCAAGATGTCACGACCCGAATTTTCCACCGTCGGGACCGTGATGGCGCCTAACGTTGAGCCCACTAGGCAAGCCAACGTAATTAATCAAATTTATTAAAAATCGTTATTACTAAGTGAGAACAAGTGAAATACGACTTTTTCCATGAGTAAAAGCTTAAAATGAAAATGGATAAAAGAAATACATAACTAAATCCACAAATTTTACGAATTCTCAAAAAAACCAACCCAGATCTTTGGAGTCACAATGTCACGGACTATCTAAGATTAATACATATAAATGTCTGAAAGAAATAAATACATCTGTTTTGAAATACTAAAAACAGAATGAAGAAGTGGAAGGGGACGCCAAGGCCTGCGGACGTCTGGAGGACTACCTCAGTGTCTCCGGGTGGACTGATAGAAGCCTCCTAGCTCAATGTCCACAGGGTCCTGTACCGGGATCTGCACAACAAAATGTGTGATGGTGTAGTATCAGTACAACTGAACCCATGTACTGAGTAAGTGCCGAGCCTAACCTCGGCAAAGTAGTGACGAGGCTAGAACACGACAATGATATAACCTGTGAAAAAAATAACATCAGAAGGAAAATAACAACAACATGAAATAATCAACTAAGTACAAAATAAAGGGGAAACTACCGGGGATAAAGAGGTAGCAAATAACAAAAATAAAGGGGAAACTACTGGGGATAAAGAGGTAGCAAATAACAGGTATAACGGAATAAGGCTACAGTTTAAATATCGAAGTAAGACAGGAATTAACAACACAGAGCATGCAAGTGCATGACATCACCCTTCGTGCTTTTACTCTCATCCTCACAATAAGTAAATAGAAACGACACATCATGACCCCTCGTGCTAAAATATAATAACATGGCACGGCATGACCCCTCGTGCTAAAATATCATAACATGGCACGACATGACCCCTCGTGCTAAAATATCATAACATGGCACGGCATGACCCCTCATGCTAAAATATCATAACATGACACGGTATGACCCCTCGTGCTTTAATATCAGAAACAACAGCTTGGCAGGAAAAATTAACAACATGAATCATAAATCACAACATCTCGGCAAGGGAACAACAACATAAATAACACCGTCTCGGCAAGGGATACAACTATAACCAATCTCACTCAAGTACATACTTTACGAAATATTCCTCGACCGAAACAAATATTCAACAGTACTCACAACTAAGTGTTTCCATCAAATGAACAACCACCAAAATGAAATTTAATCCAAAACACAGTAAATAACATCCGACTCACGGGCATGCTTGACAACAATATATAGGTACTCGTCACCTCACCTATACGTTGAACATGTAATAAACACATAGAAAATAAGACTCAACACATATTCCCTCAAGCTAAGGTTAGGCCAAACACTTACCTCGACTTCCACGATCAAAGTCAAGCCTCGAGCACCGATTTTCCTTTCGAACTCGACTCCAAATCAATTATATCTAGACATAATTGACTCAATAACATCAATAAACGCTAAATAATTCAATTCCAATGCTTAATTATAGACTTTCTAGCATTCTTCCCAAAAATCCAAAAATCGATCCTGGGCCCGCTTGGTCAAAACATGAGGTTCGGACCAAAACCGGATCACCCATTCACCCACGAGCCCGAATATATAATTTATTTTGAATTCCGACCCCAAAATGAGGTTTAATTCCCAATTAATGAAAAATCCCTAACTCTACCCAAATCCCTAATTTTCTATCCTTAATCTCATGTTTTAGGCCTAGAAATCTAATGGGTGTTGATAAATATTGAAGAAAAGGAGTCTAAGATTACTTACCTATGAAGTTATGGTGAAGCTTTCTTCCAAGAATCGCCCAAAGTGAAATGAAGAGGAAGGAGTTACGAAAACGGGGTCAAATCCCGTAATGTATTTTTTTTTTTGACTAAAAATTATAACTAGGCGAATTTGGCTTATGCGTTCGCGACAGGGTTACTGCGATTGCACAACATATTGGACACTGCCTATCGCGACTTAGGGATCGCGTTCCCATTGAGTAAATAGCTACCCAGCCCCTCACTAAGCCGGTGCGATCGCGACTGAAGGGGTGAGTTCGCGTAGAGCAAGGACCCTAAGGCTCCGCGTTCGCACCCAGCTCTTTGTGATCGCGTAGAGCAAGACCATCCCCCATCCCAGCCTGTGCTATGCGATCACGGAAGACCTTATGCGATCGCATAGTACATTACACCAGACACCAGAAACTGCTTCCAACACCATATTTTTCCTAAGTTAAACACCCCGACACTTGCCCGAAACTCACCCGAGCCCTCGGGGCTCCAAACCAAATATGCACACCATCTCAAAAACATCATACAGACTTATTCGTGCGATCAAATCGCCAAAATAACATCATAAACAACGAATTAAACCTCAAAATCAATAAAATTTTCCAAAACTTCACAAATATGAAACTTTGCCTTTACGGGTCCGAATCACGTCAAATGACTTCCGTTTCTTACCAAACTTTAAAGACATGTTATAAATACCATATTGAACCTGTACCGGGCTCCGGAACCAAAATACGGGCCCGATACGACAATTTTCACATATAATTAAACTTTCAAAAATCATTTATAATTTCAGAAAATAATTTCTTTCAAAAATTCATTTCTCGGACTTGGGACCTCAGAATTCGATTCCGGAAATATGCCCAAGTCCCATATTTTCCTACGGACCCTCCGAGACCTTCAAATCATGGGTCCAGATCCGTTTACAAAAAATGTTGACCAAAACCAACTTAAATGCAAATTTCAACACAAAATTGTCATTTTCCTCAGTTTTTCACATAAAGGCTTCCCGCTACACGCTCGGGTTGTGCACGCAAATCGAGGTGGGATAGAAGGAGGTTTTCATGACCTCGAAACACAGAATTACCTAAAAATACACGGGATGACCTTTTGGGTCATCACAATCTCCACCTCTAAAACAAATGTCCGTCCTCGAACGGACATAGAAAGGTACCTGAATCGGGGAAAAGATGGGGATATCGGCTCCGCATATCGGACTCGGACTCCCAGGTAGCTGCCTCAACATGCTGACCTCTCCACTGAAAACAGACCGAAGGATAACTCTTCGATCTTAACTGACGAACCTGTCGAGCTAATATGGCTACCGACTCCTCCTCATAAGTCAAATCCTTGTCCAGCTGGACACTGCTGAAATCCAGCAAATGAGAGAGATCGACAAGATACCTCCGTAGCATGGATACATGAAACACCGGATGCACGGCTGATAAACTCGATGGCAAAGCAAGTATGTAGGCCACCTCTCCTACCTTTTCAAGAATCTCAAAGGGACCAATGTACCTAGGGCTCAACTTGCCCTTCTTTCCGAACCTCATCACGCCCTTCATGGGCGACACCCGAAGCAATACCCAGTCTCCTACCATGAATGCGAAATCTCGAACTCTGCGGTCTGCATAACTCTTCTGCCTGAACTGAGCTGTACGGAGTCTTTCCTGAATGATCTTCACCTTGTTCAAGGCATCCTTTACTAACTCCGAACCCAACAACCTAGCCTCCCCCGGCTCGAACCACCCAACCGGCGACCGACACCGCCTACCATACAACGCCTCATAAGGAGCCATCTGAATGCTCGACTAATAGCTGTTGTTGTAGACAAACTCAGCTAAAGGCAAAAACTGGTCCCATGAACCTCCAAAGTCAATGACACATGCTCGTAACATATCCTCCAAGATCTGAATAGTACGCTCGGACTGTCCGTCCGTCTGAGGATGAAATGTTGTGCTCAACTCAACCCGCGTGCCCAACTCACGCTGAAATACTCTCCAAAAATGGAAGGTAAACTGAGTACCTCGGTCAGAAATGATGGACACGGGCACACCATGCAGGCGAACAATCTCCCTGATGTAGATCTTTGCTAATCTCTCTGAAGAATACGAAACTGATACAGGAATGAAGTGTGCTGACTTGGTCAGCCTATCCACAATGACCCAAACCGCATCGAACATCCTCTGAGTCCGTGGGAGTCCAACTACGAAATCCATGGTGATACGCTCCCACTTCCACTAAGGAATCTCAATCTGCTGCATCAAACCACCGGGCCTCTAGTGCTCGTACTTAACCTGCTGACAGTTCAAGCACCGTGCTATGTATGCCACGATATCCTTCTTCATCCTCCACCACCAATAATGCTGCCGTAAATCTTGGTACATCTTTGCGGCGCCCGGATGAATGGAATACCGGGAACTATGGGCCTCCTGCAATATCAACTCACGAAGTCCATCAACATCAGGCACACAAATACGGTCCTGCATCCTCAGGACTCCATCATCATCATTTGTAACCTGCTTGGCACCTCCGTGTCGAACCGTATCCCTAAGGACACATAAATGACGACCAACATACTATCGGTCCCGAATACGATCAAACAATGAAGAACGGGCCACAGTATAAGCCAAAACACTACCAGTCTTGGAAACATCCAATCTCATGAACCGATTGGCTAAAGCCTGAACATCTAAAGCAAGCGGTCGCTCCCCGAACGGAATATAAGCAAGACTACCCATGCTGAATGACTTCCGGCTCAAAGCATCAGCCACCACATTGGCCTTCCTCGGATGATATAATATGGTAATTTCATAGTCTTTCAATAGCTCTAACCATCTTCTCTGCCTCATATTCAACTCTTTCTGCTTGAACAGATATTGCAAACTCTTATGATATGTGAACACCTCACATGACACCCCATACAAATAATGCTTCCAAATCTTCAACGCGTGGACAATGGCTGCTAACTCTAAATCATGAACTGGATAGTTTTTCTTATGAACCTTCAACTGACGTGAAGCATAAGCTATAACCTTGCCATCCTGCATCAACACTGCACCAAGTCCAACTCGTGAAGCATCATAATACACGGTATATGACCCTGAACCTATGGGCAAAACTAACACCGGTGTCGTGGTCAAGGATGTCTTGAGCTTCTGAAAGCTCGCCTCACACTCATCTGACCACCTGAATTGGGCACCCTTTTGAGTCAACTTGGTCATCCGGGCTGCAATAGATGAAAAGCCCTCCACAACCGACGATAATAACCTGCTAAGCCCAAGAAACTCCGAATCTTTGTAGCTGAGGTGGGTCTAGGCCAATCTCTGACCGCTGAAATCTTCTTGGGATCCACATGAATACCCTCTGCTGATACAACATGAAGCAAGAATGCAACCGAGCTCAACCAGAATTCACACTTGGAAAACTTAGCATACAACTGACTGTCCTTCAAAGTCTGGAGAACGAATCCAAGGTGCTGCTCGTGCTCCTCCCGACTGCGGGAGTAAATCAAAATATCGTCAATGAAGACAATCACGAAAAAATCTAAATAAGGCATGAACACTCGGTTCATCAACTCCATAAAGGGAGTTGGAGCATTTTTCAACCCAAATGACATCACCAAGAACTCATAATGGCCATACCGAGTGCGAAAGGATGTCTTAGGGACATCGGATGCCCTAATCCTCAACTGATGGTAACCATATCTCAAACCAATCTTTGAAAACACTGTTTCACCCTGAAGCTGGTCGAACAAATCATCAATCCTTGGAAAAGGATACTTGTTCTTAATAGTAACCTTGTTCAATTGCCGGTAGTCAATACACATTCTCATTGTGCCATCTTTCTTCTTAACAAACAACACTGGCGCACCCTAGGGAGAAACACTAGGCCTAATAAAGCCTTTAGCTAGCAAATCCTGTTACTAATCCTTCAACTCCTTTAACTTTGGCGGGGCTATACGATATGTCAGGGTAGAAATGGGCTGAGTGCCCGGAGCCAAATCAATGCAAAAGTCAATATCCCTATCGGGTGGCATACCCGGCAGGTCAGCAGGGAATACCTCTGTAAACTCACGGACAATGGGCACAGATTCCATAGAAGGGACATCAGCACTAGAATCATGAACATAAGACAAATAGGCCAAACACCCCTTTTCAACCATATGCCGAGTCTTCACATACGAGATAACACTGCTGGAAGAATGACTAGGAGTCCACCTCCACTCCAATCGGGGTACTCCCGGTAAGGCGAAGGTCACAGTCTTAGCATGACAGTCCAGAATTGCATGATAGGGAGATAACCAAGCCATCCCCAAAATGACATCGAAATCAACCATATCAAGAAGTAAAAGATCTACACGGGTCTCAAGACCACCAATAACCACAATGCATGAGCGGTAGACTCTATCTACCACAATAGAATCACACACCGGTGTAGATACATATATAGGAGTACTCAGGGAATCACGAGGCATAATCAGATAAGGAGCAAATATGAGGACACGTAGGAAAATGTAGACCCCGGATCAAACAAAACCGAAGCATCTCTGCTGCAAACTTAAACCATACCTATAATGACTGCATCAGAGGCCTCAGCCTCAGGTCTGGCCGGAATAGCATAGCATCGAGGCTGAGCCCCACCAATCTGAACATCCCTGGGTCGACCCACTGCGGGCTGACCTCTACCTCTCATAGCCTTCCCTCCACCTCTAACTGTCTGGCCTCCACCTCTAGCACCTCGACCTCCACCCCTAGCTGGCTGAGGGGGTGGGGGTGCACCTGGTGCGATAATCATAGCACAAGAACCCTGATGCTGAGAATCACCAGAAGCTCGGGGGAAAAACCTAGAAATGTACCCCAGACCACCTCAAGAGTAACAAGATCTCTGCTGCTGAGACTGCTGGCCCTAAAACTGTCCATGTCGACCAGAATAACCACCCTAGAAGCTCTGAAGCGGCGGTGCACTGATAGGAGCTGGTGGTGCACTACGGGATACCTGGAGTGCTAACTGCAATGGTCTATGAGGATGACTTCTGCCAAAAGAATCTCTGCCTCCAGATGAGGCGCCACTGAATCAGCCAAAATGATGAGGCCTCTTGTCAGACACCTGACCACTACCCTGTAAAAAGACCATCTCAATCCGCCTGGCCACATTGGCCGCCTCCTAACATGAAATATCAGTACCTGTCTCTCTGGCCATCTGTAGTCTAATCAGCTGAGCTAGCCCCTCAATAAACCTTCTCACCCTCTCTCGGTCTGTGGGGAGTATCATGATAGCATGTCTGGCCAAAGTGATTAATCGGGTCTCATACTGTGTAACTGTCATAGAGCCCTACTGGAGACGCTCAAAGGGTGTTGATCTTCTATAAGGGTGTGAGAATAATGATCTTCCTTTCTCAATTCCTGTTGGTTATTCGATTGTTCTGCTTCTTGCAAGCTATCCAAAATATTATTTTCTTGATTAATATTGTTGCATTCTTTCTTGTTCTCATATAAGTCCACTACCAGTTGAAGCCCATGTTAATTACTTATCTCTGTTAGGACAGTAGATGAACTGGACTCACCACACTGCTCTTGATTTTCTATCCCCTCAATTCTGTCTTATTGACTGGTTTGTCTAAGGCTATTTTGCAATTGTTGATCCACTGCTCTATTAAGTTCATTTAATTCTGCAGAGATATTCTTGTTGTTATTCTCATCTGTTTGATCCTGCTGAAAGGTGTTGTTTTTTGTTGTAGAGCTAATGATACTTTCTTCAATGGATTGCCCAATAAAATCATTTTGCTTTGCTACTGAATAATACTTTTCTCTTCTTTTGCTGGTAGCCGGCTTGAACAAAACTTTGCTCTTCTTTTTTGGCATTTTCTTAGTCTTCTTCTTTCTATCCTTTTTGTTGCTGAGTTTGGCTACTTCATTTTGATGTTTTTGAGTAGTCTCTCAAGTTGGCAGATTTTGAAATTCTTCATTACTGTTCTTAGCAGACTTTCTCCCTCTTACTCCGTGGCTAACTGAGTGTCTTTTTCCTGATTCTGTCTCTCTTCTAGTTCTTCTTCTAGTTCTTCTTCTTCTTCTTCTTCTTCTTCTTCTTCTTCTTCTTCTTCTTCTTCTTCTTCTTCTTCTTCTTCTTCTTCTTCTTCTTCTTCTTCTTCTTCTTCTTCTTCTTCTTCTTCTTCTTCTTCTTCTTCTTCTTCTTCTTCTTCTTCTTCTTCTTCTTCTTCTTCTTCTTCTTCTTCTTCTTCTTCTTCTTCTTCTTCTTCTTCTTCTTCTTCTTCTTCTTCTTCTTCTTCTTCTTCTTCTTCTTCTTCTTCTTCTTCTTCTTCTTCTGTCGTTCCGAGAGTTTAGCCCCATTTTCCCCATTTTTGTTTCTTTATGCATTGTCCGACTGTATTTCGTTGCAACATGTTGGTTGTCCTATGTCCGGAGCAGTCATGGAGTGAAACGAGACACTTAGTCTCTTATTGGAAGCTTTGTGTTGGAAAAGTCAACTGGTAGTTGACTTATAGGTAAATGACCCCGAATATTGATTTTATAGCTCGGATAGCTTCGTTAGGTAATTTGGGACTTAGGAGTGTGTTCGGAATGTGGTTTTGATTACGGAGTAGAATTAGGCTTGAATTGGCGAAATTGAGTTTTTGGCAATTTCCGATCGGCAGTGGAAAATTAGCTATCGGGATAGGAATGGAATTATAGAAGTGGGAACAGGTTCGTAGTGTCATTTTGGATGTGTGTGCAAATTGTCAGGTCATTCAGACGTGTTTTGGTTAGTTTCGTCATCGTTAGTGAATTTCGGAAGTCCTTAGGCTTGAATCATGAGTTGACTTGGTATTTCGATGTATTTTGGGTGTTCCAAGGGTTCGACTAAGTCCGAGTGATCATTTATGACTTGTTGGTACTTTTGGTTTAGGCCCCGTGGGGCTCGGGGTGAGTTCGGAGGATCATCGGGAGGTTTGAACTTGGAAAATGCAGTAGAAAATGTTGTTGGTGCTGTGTTGCTTGTGTGGCCGCACCTGCGAAAGGGAAGCCGTAGGTACGAGGAGCCTTGCGCAGGTGCGGAAATGGCTAGGCTGGTGAAAGGTCGCAGGTGCGAGAATTTGGTCCTTTAAGTGAGATGCGTAGGTGCGCACCTGGGACCGCAGGTGCGACGAATGGACCGCGGGTGCGGTCATCGCTGTGCATAACATATAAATAAGACCCTTAGCGAATTTTGGTCATTCTTCCACCATTTTTACACGGGTTTGAAGCTTTTTGAAAGGTTTTGAAGAGGGGATTCAAGGGTTCTTCGTGGAGGTAAGACTTTTGGACTTAAAACTCATTTTTATGTGATTATTGGACTGATTAGGGGTGAAATTTATGGGAAATTAGTACAAAAATTGGGTAACTAGGGCTTGCAATTTGGAGACTTTGAATTAAGGAATTGAGGGGTCATTTGTGGGTGGATTTTGATATATTTTATATAGGTAGACTCGTGAAAGGATAAGGATTCTAGTTTTGTGGGTTTTATCGAATTTCGAGACGTCGGTCTAAGGGTCGGGTTTGGCCAATTTCGGAATTTGTGCTTAATTTTGGTAATTTTTGAATGGGTTTCGTATCCTTAGCATATATTGATGGTATAAATCTGATTTTGGATATATTTGGAGCAATTGGAGGCCGATTCGAGGGGCAAGAGCATCGCAGATTAGTATTCATGCCGATTTGAGGTAAGTGACGATTGTAAATGAGGTGACGCACATGCTAGGTTAGTATTCAGGCTGACAGACCTGAGGGTATAAAACCCGGGTATTTCGTACTGTTTATATAAATGAGGTGACGCACGTGCTAGGTTACGGGCGTGTGGGCGTGCACCGATAGGGATTTCGACTTGGTCTGTCCCGTAGCGACTATTAAGTCGTGTGTTTGATTTGAAATCATATAATATCATGTGTTTTACTGACTTATGCTTTATTATGGGTTGTATGCCATGTTTGGGTCTTGTGCCGACCTGTTTAGACCCTCAGGGGTATTTTTACTACTGTCCTCACACTATTTTGATAGAAAATATGAACTCAGTCATGCTTTATACATGTTCACTTTTTATTTCTATTTATCACCCCGTTTTAGAATATTGAAAGATAATTTGGGCTGAGTCCCTGTGATTTGTGGTGAGTTGGGCTGAGCCCCCGTGATTTGTGATGAGTTGCCCGATTGGCTTGTGAGGATGACTAAGTGAGGCCGAGAGCCAGACTAGTGAGGATAGTTAGGGATCGGGCTGCACGCCGCAACACTATATACATACATATATATATATATATATATATATATGGATCGGGTTGCACGCCGCAGCGAGATATGTGGATCGGGTTGCACGGTGCAGCGAGATATATATATTGGATCAGGCTGCACGCCGCAGCGATATAACGCTTGGGCTGTAGGAGCCCCTCCCGGAGTCGGTACACCCCCAGTGAGCGCAGTCGACTATTATGGACTGGGCTGCACGCCGCAGCGGGTTACTATTATGGATCGGGCTGTACGCCCAGCGGGTTATTATATGGATCGGGCTGCATGCCGCATCGGTTGTTATATGGTACCTGATGAGTGAGAGTTCTAAGTGTAAGAATTGACTTATGATAATAGAGTCACGAGTGACTGAGAGGCTTGCCCGAGAGGCTTTATTTGTGAGTGACACTGTGTCCGAGAGGCTGATATTTTTATGAAACTGTTTTTTTCACTCTTTTACACAGAGCCTCTAATGGAAACATTGAGCAAATGTTTTATACGAGATTTTAAATGGAAAAATTGGAGTTTTTACGAAATATTAGGAATGTAGATTCTTGACTTGATTTATCCGTTGTTGTTTATTATATGAGCTAACATGATTTTAAATGCTCGTCACTGCACTCAAGTCTTTAGTTATGGTTGTTACTTACTGAGTTGGCGTACTCACGTTACTCCCTACACCTTGTGTGCAGATTCAGGTACCGGGGCAGAGCGATAGTTGATCTACCCCATTTGGGGCATTGTTCGGAGATTGTGAGGTAGCTGCTCAGCGTCCGTAGCCTACCCTTTTCTCCTTCCTACTCTGTCATTTTACTGTACTTTCCAAACTTGTTTAGTATAGAATTAGTATCAGACTGTATTACTTCTTAGATGCTCATGACGGTTGACTCCAGATGTTGGGGCCGTGTTTAGATGTTGTGATCACTTTTATTGTTTTGAAATGCTTAAAAGCGGGAATTGTTATGAAATATCGAATAATTTATGTATTAAATGGAAAACCACTATGTTATTTTCAGTGAATTGGCTAGCCTAGTATCACGATAGGCCCCATCACGGCCAGCTTAGATTTGGGGTCGTGACATCTTCTTTACTTTCAGCTTTCTTTTTTTCCAAGAGCCCTGCATTTGATCATGTAATGATTAATTTTCCTACAATATTTGCAATATTTTGGGACCCCTTCATATTCCAATTTTTTACTGTAGCCTTTGAGAGGTGAATCATCATACTCTTGACCAACAAACACACTCTGAGGTAGTGGTTTATGCAGATCCACTTCTACTCTGATTTTAGCCATGCTTGGCCTTGTTCTTCCCATAGTTACAGCATCCAAAGCTAGAGGAGTTCCGACTGAGCTTAGAAGTTTTTTAACATAATGCCAATCATGCATATGGAAGGGAAAACCAGGAAAGAGAACCCACACATGAGCCACATGTAGGTCTTCTTCTGGCTTGAAATCTGGAGACCATTTTTGCAACCACATTTGCATTCCATCAATTTCAATGAATCTCCTAAACCAAACTGTTTTCCAATCTTCCTCATTAAATAGGTCAATAAAAACGTTATGATTATCAAAAACCCCAATTCTCACTGACCCCTTAAGAGGAACAATTTCTTTAAATCTTGACCTAATTCTGTCAATTTGGGGACGGGGTCTCAGAAATCGACCCACAATCGTAAATTTGCAAGATTCAACCATTATGTCATAGTAATCAGAAGCTTTGAAGATGACAACAGGCATACCATTGTGAGTAGTTTGTCTGACTCTCACCTTTTCTTTTTCTTGTTTGAGATTCGATGAACTTGGTGGGGATGAGATTTTATCCGCATAAGTGATTTTTCCTGAGGGATTTCCTTGCATGTGAGAAGTATCACCTTTAGACTGTTGTTGCCCATCCAGACGCGCCGGTCGGGGGCCTCCCGGCGGCTCCATCTGGTGGAGAATGGTTCAAACTCGCTTAGAATATAGCCGTTAGAGAGATGTCTTTGATGAGAGAGAAGAGAGCTTTTTTGACAAAAGCTTTTTTTTTATTCCAACAAAAAGGACAGTTCGGTGCACAAAGCATGCTGCATTCACGCAGGATTCAGAGAAGGATCGCACCCAAGAGGTATAATGGAAACAACCTACCCTAATATAAACATTAGTAGCAAAACACACAGTTGGATGGTAAAACACACAATAATACACTTTAAAATGAAATTTCATAATTAGTTCCATTTCTTTCCTTTCACAATAAAGGAAGCAAAAGTTTGTAATACAAGGACAACATAATGTTCTTTCCCAATATACACTTAGGAAGGTAGTCTTCCTCCTTTCAATACATGTTGTTTCACTCCAGGAATGTGAATTCCTGTTAAGTAATCTCTCCAATTTATCTTTGATGCATCAATCTCAAAGTCTGTTCTCTCTTCTTCAGACATTTCTTCCATTAAATTCCTCATGTTACCAATATGAAACCTTGCAAAAACGAAAACAAAGAGAATAAATATTTAGCACAAACAAAATTTCTCTAATTCATCTTCTCAAAAGTATATATAATAATATCTAGTCTTAGACTAAGCTTTTTCTCCTGGAAGTAGGAGAAAAAAGAGAATTACATAATATTTTTAAATATTACTTCATCTGCTTAATTTTATATGTAGAAAACAGACTTTTGATATTTGTAGAGAAAAGATAAAAAAGGTAGAAGTGGTGTGGAATAAAAGTGGTGCACAGTAAAATTGCAAACACCATGTTGCAACTAAATAAAAGGGCAATCCCATGTTCACGCAGAGTCCGGGAAAGAAACACTCTAAAGGGGTGTAATGTAGATAGCTTACCTTAATGCAAATATTATTGGCTACTTCCACGGCCATTGGCGAAGCCAGAAATTTCGCCGAGGGTGTTCAAGCTTGAAAGAAGTTAAAAAATATTTTCCGATAAAGGGCGTTCAATATATGCTATATACCTCTAAAACCTAATATTCTGATTATTAGGATGGTCAATTGACCACCCTTAAGACTATGTAGCTTCGCTCGTGTCCACGACTCGAACCCCTTACCTATAGGTTACACAAAGACAACTTTATCGTTGCTCCAAGGTTCCTTTTCAACATGCAGTAACTCTTATCCTAATAGTATAATTTTGACTTGTGAAAAGCCATATAATTTATAGCAGTAATATGTACTAAAACTATTCATGTATTTAAGAAGAAAAAAAATATCTTACCATCCTCTGTAGAATGCATATGGTTCATAGAGTTTGCAGAAGTGCTTCAAATATTCCACTTTCCTTTTAAACCGCATTTGAATCTTCAAAAGCTCTTTTTCAGTTAAATCTTGTACACTATGTTGCCTTAATAATTCCTCCCAAATATAATTTGAAAAGTCTGATATTTTGTCAAAATATTTCATCTCCTTTACTTCCACTTTATCCCCTTTTGAGTTAACAAAAGGAAATGAAGTGAAATATTCATAGCAATAGTAGAAAAGTTGATTTAATGAGAAAGGATTCACAAATGTTGATGCCACATGATAGACACTGACTTCTGGACTTTGTAAATATCCATGCTTGGCAATTGCAGCCATTGTAGCATTTACAACCAAATCAACAGGAACCTAAATCAAGTGAAGAAGTAAGCAGATAATTAATACAATTGATTAATTTAATGTGTTTTTTTAAACATGATAGCATATTTATAGCATTGTAAAAACAAGAATATTTATCAGCTTTTGAGCCTTATATGCAAACTATTTAAATGTTGAAAACATAATTACGTAAATAAAAATATATTATCTTTGATAGCTTTAGCTTTTAGATATGAATAGTCGCACACATTTCAACATAGTATTATAAAGTAGGCAGTTGTCCTGAGTTCGAGTCTCATTACAACCCATTATTTAAAAAAAATCACGTGTTTGGCTAATGAAAAAAGTACACTCACATGCGAGAGGCGCATGCATGCATTGAAGGTATACATTCAAAGCTTTTTATAAATATGTCATACGTTTTGACATGTTTTGACTGCTATAGCGAAATACTGTTAATTATAGAATACATATAATATAAGATAATATGAAAAATTGGTTCCTGGAAAAACTTAGCCCGTATAGTGAAATTATTGTTATAAAGCATGGCAAATGTAGAAAGATTTGACTATAATTAAGTAATATATAAAAGTATAAATTTTTAATAAAATGGTCACATACTTCAATAATAATCGATGCAATTAAAAACTAAAATATATTAGAGGATTGTACTTACCAAATCAACAAGACAATCTGGATCACCAAGAAAGGCTGGGAGGTCCCCTTTTCCATATAAATAAACTAAAGGGTCAATTACCCTATGAGAGAGAGAACATAAAAAGTCAGAAACAATATTAATCTTGGTTGAACATAAATACTATGAATAAAGAAGAAAAAGGTTCAATACAATATAAGTACAGACTGTTATAAAAAGGTGTGACTGATAAGGACGATATAAAGAAAAAAAGACGAATAAAGAAAACGACACCTGAATCCTTGTATCCATCCCGGGAAAGGTTCTCTAAAACTACTTGTTATCACAGAGGGACGAAGAATGAGTATTGGTATTTCCTCTCTCATGCTATCAATCATCATTTCGCCAATAGCTTTCGTGAACGAATATGTATCTTGCCATCCATATATCTTCGCCCTATAATTATAACAACAATTATTGGACTTCTCGGTGCAGATTAAAATTTAGTCGGCCCCTAATGATACAGGTATCGAACACCGGACGAAAAACCAAAAAAGAAAATCAAATAAACAAAGAGAATACCTCTCAATGCCTAAATCCTTCATTATATGCTCCAAGCTATTGTTAGTAATAGCATTCTTCAACTTTGAAACTAAGTCCATCTCACTCATAGCATGTAGGGATGGGAATTTAGTAAAGGGAGAAAATGAAGTGACTTTTTCCTTAGTTATGCTTTCTCCCATGGTAAATGGCTTCTCAAAAATTAAGCCTTCTCTTTCTCCATTGGCATATGCTTTAAAAATTTAAATGAAATAAATAAGATAATTCATTATTGTAATTAAATGCATATTATATATCTACAAAAAACTGTGTTCTATTTTTTAAAGAATATTCAAATGCATACCTGTGGAATAATGCATAAGAAGTTTTAATTTCTTGCATTTCTTGGCAAACATCATGAGTTGACATGGACCATTCACATTAGCTTCAAGAGCTATGTCATACCTAAGACATATCAAATGGGAGTGAGTTACAACTTCGTAACACAAAACTAAGGGTGTGTTTGGTACGACGGAAAATGTTGTCCAAGAAAATATTTTCTTGGAAAACAAGTAACTAGTAATCTTATTCATTTTTCGGTGTTTGGTACGCAAATTAAGGAAAATAATTTCTCAAGAGTATTCATAAATAATTTTGATACAATAAACATGAAGCCATAAACTTTCGAACCAACAACTTTACGAACCCACAAATTTCATAAACTTCTGAACCGCAAAACTTTCAAAACCGCGAAATTTCGAACGTAAACTTTATAATTTCTAAACTCGTAAACTTCGAAACACATAAACCTCCGAACTCATAACTTTGTAAAATTTTGAACCTGTAAACCGAAAGATGAAAAAAGAAAAATTAAAAATAATATTTTTTCCCGGGCGGAGGGGTGGGGGTGCAGAAAAAAAAATAAAAATTTAAAAATTACAAAAAAGGGAAAAAAAAAAAATCTTATGCGGGATTGGGGGCAGGGGTGGGGAGAGGTGCAGAAAAAAAACAGAAATTTTAAATTTAAAAAAAAAAAGAAGTAAAAATAAATACTTTTTTGCGGGGGTGGGGGTGGGTGGGTGTGGAGTGGTGAGGGTAAGGAATAAGATGACGAAGGTTGAGAAGGAGTTTTGAAAAATGTTTTCCCTCCTTTTGATATGAAAAATATTTTCCTCCAAATGAAAAATGAGTTGATGAAGAAAATATTTTCCAAAACATTTATGCCAACCAAACATGAAAAAATTGGAAAATATTTTTCGGAAATTTTTTTCCTTCGTACCAAACACACCCTAAGAGTTCATTTCTCAAATGGTCAGCTAACTTATGCTAAAATTACTTTTTTTTGTCATTATAAAATTATCCTAAAAATTTATTTTAATCAAAATTAACTTTCTGGTGCTAGAAATACTAAGCTTTCAGATTTCTCAAATGATCATCCAACTTACGAGTTTTTTTAAAACTCATCCTTTGTTTTATTAAATGGACTCCGTGTCAAATCAATATTATTTACTCGATCGATAACTAAATTATTTAAACAAATATATTATACTACGATTAATTTGAAGAACCAAAAAAAAAAAAAAAAAAAAAAAAAAAAAANCGTCAAATGTAGTGTTTGCTGCAGAGTCTACGATCAAATCAATTTCTTCAGCAATTTGGTGAGCAGTAATAATATCCATACCAAGGTTTGGCTCATGTATATTTCCAACCACAGGGACCAATTTGCTTAGTATAAATGGCTTGTAATATTCACCATGCATTTCTTGTAAGCTTTTGAATAATTTCGACTCCATAATCTGATGATATAAAAGAAAAGGTATAAAAATATTAATGTTTCATATTTGTAGAGATTAATTAAATTCTAAAAAAGGAAGAATTAATTAATAAACATACTTCACTTGTTAATCTGTCAAATGCAACTCCCTTATCCTTTGCCCTGATGAGGAGATAGATTTTGTTTATCTTTGGTGTTGTTCTTAGCATTTTTTCGACCAAAGCTGCAAAATATTGTTTTATTGGAAATGTGAGTACTAATAAAGGTGAAATAATAAAGAATAAAAACAAGCATGATTTACAATATCTCGTATTGTATTGTATTGTATTGTATTATATTGATTGATGAATACAATATTTGGATAGATTGTGTCGTTTGCCGCCGTTTTATGATATCACACAACAACAACATGAAAAATAAACTTGTAATATTATAAAGAAAATTTGTGATACATTATATAAAAAGGTAGGGTAAATGATAAAATAAAATTATTTAATAATAATAAAGAGTGAGATTGAGAGAAAAAGACAAGGTAACGACACGACCACAGCAAATCGATCATTACATAAAGTGACACATTTCGTCGTTACGTAACGACGGATTTAACGATACGATACAATTAAATTTAAATAACAATCAAAACAAATATCGTATTAAAAGTAACAATACAATACAATACAACAGGTAACAACCATCCCAACAAGCTGTTAAGCGTGGCTTTCCTTCCACTTTGGTGGTGAATTTCATTTAAAATGGTCATATTTTTGTTGTTGTTGTTGTGGTTAATAAAATCTTTTTCATTTAGACTATCAGAGTGACTTAAGAGTTAGCAAGAGGTAAAGCAAGTATGTATATTGTTTACCTACAAAATATATAGTAAGTGACATGTACTTATAGCACGTAAAATTGTACTTCTAATACTGTAAAAATCTTCTACACCATCTGTTTATATAATTTTAATTAAAAATTAAATGATATGGCAATTTCAAAACGTAGTAAATAATTGTAGAGACAGGAGAAAGGGGAATAGTACGTCGACCCAAGTGGAAAGAAAATAAGTGAGAGTAGTGGCTATTCAAGGCAAAATTAAATGAAGTCATATTTTGCAAGAATGAATGACAAGAAGATTCTTTCCTTAAAAAACTCGACAATCCCTTCATCCATGTTTAAGACTATTTATAAAATTTGATTGATTCAATTTTATTAAAAGCAAGTAGGTGGTTGTAAAAAAATAAAAAACAAACAAAGTGCAGTTAATAGATTGGAGAGATAATAATATTTTCGTAGAAAATGTTAATACCAAATAATTGTAAGAGATATGTCTTGCATATAAACTTTTCATGTTTGGCTTATTTGAGAAAATATTTTCCAAAAAGATCACATTATATATATATATATATATATATATATATATATATATATATATATATATATATATATATATGTGCGCGCGCGCGTGTGGGGAAGGGGGGAGCTTCTAACTTTGACACAGCAGCATGTGAAAGTTGTTAGGGGTTGTCCGGATTTTCTATTCATATTTGGTTTTCCTATTTCTTGAAGGAAAGGACAACATATATACCGTAATTGGGGTTTCCTTGTTGTAGAAGGAAACTATAATTCTTCCATATTTGGCTAGTCTTTTTTCTTGTAGGAAAAGGTTTGGACCTGTATAAATTAAGGATCATTCCTTCTCATTCTGTAGCATCCACAATGTAGCCATAAGGGGTTTGAGAGTAGTGTTTAGGGGAGAACTTTACGGGACAAGTGTAGTGTGTCACTTGTGTTTCGTGAGGTTGTTCTCTCAATATTTTTGTACTCTCTTTTATATAGTGGATTGCTCATCTCCGCCGTGGACGTAGGTTAATTGACCGAACCACGTTAAGTGTTTGTATCTTGTTTGATAGATTTCTCTTTTATTATGTGATTTATCGTCCTTCAATATTTGCTTTGCTAGCTTCCGCATGACACCTAATTTTTTTACTACGTAATACAAACACTAGAAAATGGAACCAAAATATAATGTTGTAATATTATTAGAAAGTTATTTTTCTCCTTACGACTAAATACTGAAAAATATTTTCTACCGAACGTTTAAAACTATATTTAACTCAGCAACCAAATACTAAAAACCTTAAAAGTCAAATAAATGTAAATTCTCAAAGAATAATTAAATAAAATTACCTTTTGCAAGAAACCCTGTGGCACCAGTGACAAGAACGTTCTTCCCTTCAAAAAAATCCACAATCCCAATTCCATTACTGGATTTTGGAGTATTTAAAACTTCATTTTCCTCCATTGTTATGGCTGCAACATCAGTGACTGCTTTTAGTAAACATTTTTGTGGATTTCCTAAGTTTTCAGACTTCAAACAACAAAATCTTTTTCTTGCTTTTTTATGTTTTTTCAAGGATGAAATGTCATATTCAAAAAAAGCAGAATCATGATTTTCAGAAAATAACTTAGTAGGTAACTCCCTTGTATGAAGGGGAAATATATTTTTGAAGAGAAGCATTGGCATTTGTCCAGAAACTAGAAAATGTGTGGGATAGGAGCTAAAATGATCTTTGATCTAACATTATATTTATAGAGGGCGTCTGAATAGAGGTGGATCCAGAATTTGATGGTTATGGGTGTCACTCTGGGGCGAAAGTACAATTTATCGAAGCGGTGTCACGCGATATCGCTTTGTCAATTTATTTTAAACTAATGTATTAATACTGAGTGTAAGCGAATAAGTAGGAAAAAATAAAACAAATTCACATAAATTATCTCTTGGCATATTATGTGCTTGATTTTGCTCTTTGAGGTCAGAGTTTCAAACCTCAACTAGCGCATCTTTTCTGCAAATATTTGAGAGAATCTATGAAGTTTAAAATTGTGATGAAATAGAATTTAATTCAAAGATTTTTTCTAACTTAAGACTCAACAAAACCAAAAGACTAAAGCTATTTCTTATCTAGAAGTATGATAACTAAAGTTATTATTCCGGTTCTTCTATAAATTTCGACAATGTTTACAAAACTTTATGTGCGCGCCCCTGGTGCCATTGCTTTTAATGAACCATAATGAAGAGATGAACTTGGATGTACATTTAATCGGTTCGATAAATTTTTTATTAATTCGGTTTGATTTAGTCCAATTTGAATTAATTCAATTGAATTTAAAAGATTGTTTTATGCATAAATAAATATGTTATCACAAAATCGAATAGGTTGGGGCCAATTCGATCTAATTATCTGAATTCAAATCCGATTAATATAATTAAAAAATATAAAGTAAAATAAAATTTTAAACTAGAAAATACACCACTCCAATCTACATAAAGCTCGATTGATATTATGTCTTTATGCATCACTCTAATTTCTAAAAGTAGTAAAACTACATTAGATGGATAAAAAGAGGAAATGATTAAAATCATATCCAAATAAATTTGAAGATCTAGAAAAAGTAAAAGAAAGAGAATATACAATTTAAATAAATAATAAAAAAGAGATTGCACAAATAAAATGAATAACAGAGGTGAAGAAATTAAAATAATTTAAAAAGAGCATAAATAAAAGATAGGGAAGGGAAAAAAGATATGAACAAGCCAAATAACAACGACAACAGCAGATCCTGGGCATTTTATCTGGAGTTCAAGTGCTTTAACCGTGCTACCTGCAGTCATTTTGTGACTTGAGATGCCACCCATTATATATATTAATGTTTTGAGGAAAATACATATATACGATTTTACTCGAGGGACGGGGTGGCGTACCACCCCCAATTCCCTTCGTAGATCCTTCCCTGAGTCTGAAGACATTACTCACTCTATTTCAATTATGTGGCAACTGTCGCGGAGCCACGATTTTCATTAAGAGAAAAGAAGTAAGCACATTAAAAGCTAAAAGGAATTTAACATACAATATATATATGCATAAATTCTTTTACCTAGCTACAAAGAGCAGCGAGACCGGTGCACTAAGCTTCCACCATACGAGGAATCTGGGGAAGGGTCAAACTATAAATGTCTATTGTACATAGCCTTACCCTGTATTTATGTAAAAGGCTGTTTTCACGATTTGAAACCTCGACTTCTTGGTTATATGGCACTAACTTTACTTGTTTCTTTTTACTTAGCGACACTATATAATTTTCGGTTATTGGCACTCCTTGAATAAAAGTGGCGATTACTATTTAGAATGTCAAAAACTTCTTCATTTGATAATTTTGCATTATTAATTAACGTAATTGGAAAGTATTAACTTATAAGATAGTCAAACTGACTTATAAACCCATTAATTGCATTTATTTTCCTCCTTTTAAAAATCAAATATGAAACTTTGATTTTAAAGAACTTAAAAAATTTATACTCTGAAAATTAAGTAAGGACTCAAATGAAATGCAGAGAGTAACTATCTGCAACAGTGGTACCACCGGTTACCACAGTTGGCTCTTTACCACCATGTGATGAGTATCAGTAATGTTGGTTGACCCATGCTTAATTATTATCTTTTATAAATGCTTGCCTTCCTAAAGTTTTTTTGCTTTCTATTTATTATAGTAGCACAGCCAAATATTTTTGTAACAGTCTCATTATTTTGATTTTTTTTTGCTGTTATAATAGGGTATTATTATAGAAAATATATATTATAACATAACATAAAAATCAATACCAAAAAAATATTAATTTTTATAGTAAATGTTTGTTATATAATAATACTTTTATAAAGAGTTCTGACTCTCTCTCTCTCTCTCTCTATATATATATATATATAGAGAGAGAGAGAGAGAGAGAGAGAACTCTTTATAAAAGTATTATTATATAA
>ML285255.1:22174-45019 GCA_005239495.1 Nicotiana undulata
TATATATATATATATATATATATATATATATATATATATATATATGTAACGACTTGGTCGGTCGTTTTGAGAGTTAGCGTCCCGATCCCCTAATAACTGATTTCCCCACATTTGTATCTGCTTATGGGACTTGTCAGAGTGGTTTGTTATGGTTTCCGGAGAGTTTTGGGACACATAGTCACTATATATGAGTTTAAACTTTAGAAATCGGGTCGTAGTTAGAACTGTGTGAAGACGGGTCCGGAATGGAATTCCGTCAACTCCGTTAGCTCAGTTGTTGTCCGAAATATGTTTTCGAGGTCTGTAGTAGATTTAGGCTTGAATTGGCGAATGTTAGAATTTCTGCTATTTCGTCCGATAGGTGAAATTTTGATATCGGGCTCGGAATGAAATTTCGAAGTGGCTGTAGGTCTATGACCTGTGTGTAAAATTTGAGGTCATTCGGACTAGTTTTGACGTATTTCAGCATCAGTTGTGGATTTTGAAAATTTCATAAGTTCTTAGGCTTGAATCCATGCATAATTCTTGATTTTGATGTTATGTGACGTTGTTTGAAGGCTCGACTAAGTTAGAATGAGGTATTGGGACTGGTTGGTAGGTTTGGTTGAGGTCCCCGGTTCCTCGGGGGTGTTTCAGATGCTCAATGATCACGCTCAACTATGTCTAGTAAAAGAATAAGCGGGCGTTGCAAATATAATCTGAATATTTTGCCCAGAGTCGAATCCCACAGGGAACTAACGTATCAAATGTTGTTGTTAGATTACTAGATTCTCAATAATTAATTTCCTCAAAGGTTATGAATATCACCTTTTGGTATTTTTACTACTACAACTGACGAAATTAAGCAAACTAAAAAACAACTAATGTTTAGATGTAAACAGATGCGATAAAGGCCTAAGGTTATGGTTTCCCCCGTTGATGAAATCCCTTCTTGTATATTTCCTATATTTTTTGTTTAGTTATATATATCAATCATGAACACCCAGGCTATCATAAATCTCTCTCAAGTAATTATGATAATCTACTAGACGCACTCTCTCAAGTTACGCTAGCTAAAGTGCATTACAATTCACTTTAGATTGCACCCAAGATGTCGTTATCTCTAATCCAACATTTAAACCCTCGGTTATGGATATCTCCTATACTCCGGGAGTGATGTTGTTCAACAATTACCTAAATATGCACTCTCTCGAGTAGATACACACTAAATAGGAACAACTAATTGAGGGGCCCTTCAATCAACTACAACAATAACGTAGTTGAACAAATAGAGATTGAAAACCAAGCAAAACTATATTAAGATAACAATAAGTTCATCCTCAACGGGTTCCACCAAAACCTTAGATTAATGAATTTAGCTACTCATACTCAAACACAATAAAAACTCAAAAGAAATCATAATTCTCAAAATAAAGGTAAAAGAAAGAGAATAGAAAAACTCTAATTGTTGCTTGTCTTCTCACATTTGTTCTTGCCTCCTACTTCAGTCTAAAAACAAGCTTGGTTCTCTCTTGGGCGAGTTTATAAGGTTTAAATAGGTTTAGGCTAATTATTCCCGTGTTTTGCACTTTAGTCCTTCAGTTTTCTGACTTTTCAGTACTTGCCCGTGGCCGCGGCAGAAACGCGGCGCGACCGCGGTGAAACACCAACGTTCTGAATTTTCTGCCTTGCCCACCGCGGTCCAGCCGCGGTCGCAGTGAGCTCCCTTCCAGCAATCTTTGCCTTTTTCTTGTTCTTTTCTCACGGGTTCTTCTCGATTGACCTTAAACTCACTTAATTGACTTCAAAACGCCCCAAAGTATCTCCCATCATGGATTATATCCTGCAAAGTATAAAAACACTAACCAGAGCATTTTGTTATCATTATTTGCACTTAAAACACACTAAAGTATGGTCCATTAAGGGTGAAAATATAGTCTAATTGATCTAATATCAACACCCCCCACTTAAATCGTTGCTCGTCCTCGAGCAGCGAAACCACACTCTACAGGCCTAATCTTCTCAAGCATTTCCCTACGGTGTCACACCACGAACATTTTACAAGCATTGTACCTAGTCGTGTAACATCTATGCCTCAAGTGGCGACTCTCACATGCCATGCCATATTCTTACTTCCTCAAAGTACTATACACAGAGGTCAAGACTTACCTTTCCATCATGAATGCCCTCACATCACACAATCGAGAGTAGTTCCACAAGAGTAATATTAAGAACAAGTAGGAACTTAAAGTAGAAAGAATTCACTCACTCTCGGAAAGAACATTCATATGCCACAAAGATACGCCATAGGCTTGCCCGTAGTGTAATACTCTACTAATCGAGTCCATTCAGTCTAAGATCAATTAGGTCTTCATTTGGGTGTCGTGTAGGCTAAGGGGCGGGTAGGATATATTTAGATATAGTGACTAACCTCCCTAAGCACTTTCAATACACTACTGTAGCTTTCAGCCCATTCTTATGTTTGGCCAGAATTTCCACCACTCTCTTTAGTTTACCCCAAAATTTCATTAGGTGCACTTTTTTCTTCAACTCACCACCCATCAAGGACTGTATTTATTCATTGTCCTTCTTTCTTCCTATTTTTTTTTCTCTTTTTTTCCCAGTGGTGTTCATTCTTTTATGCTTCACACCATTCTTTCTATTTCGTTGATTCCACTCAAAAACCAGACCACCACTCCACACTTAGACTTTTACATGTTCTCTACAATTCAAGTGCTTATAGGAGGTATATGGTTCAAATAGGCAGTCTATTCAAATAATTGGGTACGGTTTGTAATGTGGTTGCCAACAAAAAAGGCTTATAAGCTCAAAGGGGTTAACTATGGTGAATTGCAATCAGGTGGATACATATTTATGTCTGGCTTAACAAAGAAATGCCTATGTCACTTCTAAGACTGAACAAACTACTATTTCGCTTCGCAGAGACACAGGGCAAGTTCTAGGTATCAAATGTGGACATAGTATACAATGCAAAATACCTTACACACACATGGCACATAATTCACTCCAGATTGGTTCATCAAAACACTCCACTGAGCATTCAAGTTAGTTACAACAAGAAAAATTATGGCATATAAAAGAGTCAACAAATGAGCTTAAGCGTCACACCCTAGGGTCTTTGGTGTTCGGGTGTAACACTCTAAGGGATGTATTTTTTTCCATTCAGCTCCTTTCCCAAAATAAACCTAACAACTAAAAAAAAACTAACTATACCCGGTTCAAGCTAAACCATTGGAAAAGAATCGTGGTCAAAAGAAAAATCAAGGGGGAGTTACTACACTACCTAAAAAGAAAATAAAAAATCTTTTTCGTATTTTCTTTGGACTACTTCCCTCAAGAACAAGTCCATCGTCGGGAAGAGTCGTGAAATGTTTTAGAAAATATGTGTTTTGCCGCGGTCGCGGTGACGAACGTGCGTCAAAGTTCAGAAATACCAATTTTGCCGCGGTCGCGCCGCGGTTCTTCTGCGGCCGCGGTGACTGAGGCTCGACTTTTGCTTTTATTTCCTCACACATTTACCTTACTATAGTTATTTTATGACCTTGTCTTCACTCCACACACCTCCAAGCTTGTCCTGCACACTCAATAATGGGTTAGTCGCATGTACATAACCTACAACACACACAAAAGAGGAAACAACTAAAATCATGGGTTGCCTCCCACACAACGCTTGATTTAACGTCGTGGCACGACGAATACAACAATCAATGGGTTGCCTCCCATGAAGCGCCTGATTTAACGTCGCGACACGACGCAGAATGAGCGCATTTAAGGCTCGCTCAACCTCTGAGGTTCAAAAAGATGCACCACAGACAACTCATTGGTCTCATTCATCCCCACATACTGTTTTAATATCTGTCCATTAACCTTGAAGGTGTTGGACCCATCTTCAGTAGCAATCTCTACAGCACCAGAGGGAAACACTTCGACCACTCAAAATGGTCCAGACCATCGGGACTTGAGCTTATATGGAAATAATCTCAATCTTGAATTATAGAGCAATACTTTATCTCCGAGTTTGAATTTGCGGTCCACAATGTTTTTGTCGTGTAGCCTCTTCATTCTTTCTTTATACAACCTCGAGCTTTCAAATGCTTGATACCTGAATTCTTCCAACTCATGCAGCTCAGTAACTCTACTTGCGCCCGCAGCATCAAGATCCAAGTTCAACTGTTTTAGTTCCCACCAAGCTCGATGTTCTAGTTCTACTGGAAGGTGACAGGCCTTTCCAAACACCAACTTGTACGGAGACATACCAATTGGCGTTTTGAATGCAGTTCTATAGGCCTAGAGTGCGTCATCAAGCTTTTTCGCCCAATCAGTTCTTGTGGCATTCACCATTTTTGTTAGCACACTCTTGATTTCTCGATTTTATATCTCAACCTGCTCGCTCATCTGAGGGTGATAAGGGGTTGCCACCTTTTGGCGCACATAATACTTGGCTAGCAGCTTGTCGAAGACCTGATTGCAAAAGTGGGTGTCTCCGTCACTGATAATGGCCCTTGGTATCCCAAAACGGGTGAATATATTTTTCTTCAAGAACCCCACCACCACTCTTGCATCACTGGTGGGGAGTGCTGCAGCTTCCACCCATTTGGACACATAATCTACATCAACAAGTATGTACTTATTGCCATAGGACCTGACAAAGGGACCCATGAAGTCAATCCCCCAAACATCAAACACCTCCACTTCTTGTATCGAGTTCATGTGCATCTCATGACGACGAGATATGTTCCCCGTCCTTTTACACTCATTACAGCCCTTCACCCATTGGCGAGCATCTTTGAACACAGTTGGCCAGTAGAATTCAGCCTCTAAAACCTTACCTGATATTCGAACTCCTCCAAAATGTCCTCCATATGCTGATGCGTGACAAGCCTGCAAAACAGAAAATTGCTCTTTCTCGGGGACACACCTCCGGATCATGTTATCAATACAAATTCTAAACAAGTGAGGTTCATCCCAATAATAATTGTGGCAATCACGATAAAATCTTTTCTTTTGAACAGATGAGAGTTCATAAGGCTCAATACCACTTGCCAGGTAGTTTGCAATGTTTGCATAACATGGCACCTCCTCCATGCTTGTGGCGAGTAGCTTCTCGTCTGGAAAGGTTTCCAGAATATCCTCTGCTTCCACTGCATTCTCAGCACCTTCAAGTTGCGACAGGTGGTCAATGACTTGGTTCTTTGTGCCCTTGCGATCACGAATCTCTAAATCGAATTCTTGCAACAACAACACCCAATGAATTAGGCGCATCTTGGATTCTTTCTTCTAAATCAGATATCTGATGGTTGCATGATCAGTGTACACAATCACCTTCGACCCGATCAAGTATGATCTGAACTTGTCAAAGGCGAACACTACTGCCAACATCTCTTTCGCGTTCACCGTGTAGTTTAGTTGAGCTCCACTTAATGTCCTACTTGCGTAGTAGATTGGGTGTATTATCTTATCCTTTCGCTGTCCTAACACGGCTCCCACTGCGTAGTCACTGGCATCGCACATGAGCTCAAACGGTTGCTCCCGGTCAGGGGCAACAACTATCGGGGTCGTGACTATCCACTTTTTCAGCTCCTCAAAAGCCACCCTGCAATCATTACACAAAGGGGTTATCTTTTTTAAGAAACTTACATAGAGGATTGGCTATTTTGGAGAAATCTTTGATGAATCGCCAGTAAAACCCGGCATGCCCAAGGAAGCTACGTATAACTTTGACTGATGTGGGTGGTGGAAGCTTTTCAATCACATCTACTTTGGCGCGGTCCACCTCAATTCACTTGCTCGACAACAAGTGCCCCAAGACGATACCTTCTTGTAGCATGAAATGGCACTTCTCCCAGTTAAGCACGAGGTTCATCTCAATGCACCTCTTTAGCACACGGGTCAGATTTGCTAGGCACTCATCAAATGAATTTCCCACTACTGAGAAATCATCCATGAATACCTCTATGATATCTTCGACCATGTCAGTGAATATGGCCACCATGCAACTTTGAAATGTGGCAGGTGCATTGCAGAGGCCGAATGGCATCCTTCTGAAGGCAAATATCCCATAGGGACATATGAAGGAGGTATTTTTCCTGTCTTCTGTGGCAATTGAAATTTGGTTGTACCCCGAGTACACATCCAGGAAACAAAAGTGAGACCTCCCTGCCAGCCTGTCGAGCATTTGATCGATGAAGGGAAGTGGGAAGTGATCTTTTCGGGTGGCAAGATTTAGCTTTCTGTAATCCATGAAAATTCTCCAGCCAGTGACAGTTCTTGTCGATATCATCTCATTATTGTCATTCATTACAACCGTCATGCCACTCCTTTTCGGAACACATTGCACCGGGCTAACCCAGTTGCTGTCAGAGATGGGGAAGATGATTCCCGCATCTAACCACTTGATAATTTCTTTCTTCACCACTTCCTTCATGTTTGGGTTCACCCGCCTTTGGTGTTCCCTAGAAAGTTTGTGTCCATCTTCCAGGAGAAATTTGTGCATACAGTATGCCGAGCTGATCCCTATGATGTCTGCCATGGTCTACCCAATTGAAGTCTTGCACTCAGTGAGTACCTGTAACATCTGATTTTCTTGCACATCTAACAAACTTGATGAGATAATAACAGGTAAAGTAGAGTTAGGTCCAAGAAACGCGTACCTGAGATGGGGTGGCAGTGGTTTCAACTCCAGCTTGGGTGGCTCTTCCACAGATGGTTTAGCTGGCAGGCTCTCTCTTTTATCTAAGTGTAATAGCTCAAACTCAAGAGCCTTCGGCCAGACCCCTTTTCCTTAAAGTGCTAACACCCATTCTGCCAGTTCTTCCCTATTTACCTTACCCAAATTTATCAAACATGCAGCAAGGGGGTCCTCAATAGTTAAGGACGCATCATCTTCCTCCACTATCACATCCACAACATCAATGAGAGAGAAATTGGCTAATTCACTTGGTCGCCTCATGGAGTTTTGCACATTGAATGTGATTTCCTCATCGTTTGGCCTCATCTTGAGCTCCCCAGTTTCACAATCAATGAGGGCTCTGCCTTTGGACAAGAATGGACTTCCCAAAATTATGGGAATCTCCTCATCCACTCTACAATCCAGTATCACAAAATTAGCAGGGAACACAAACTTCCCCACTTGCACCAATACATCGTCCAGAATGCCTGACAGTCTCTTCACTATCCTGTCAGCCAGCTGCAATAACATAGAAGTTGGTCTTGCTCTACCAATCCCCAATCTCTTGTAAATGGCCAGGGGCATGAGATTAATACTGGCCCCCAAATCACATAGTGCTTTGGCAAAAGCGAAATTGCCAATGGTGTAGGGAATTGTGAAACTCCAAGGGTCTGACAGCTTCTCTGCAATTGGTCGTGTCACTACAGCACTGCAAGTCTGGGTAAGAGTCACAGTTGCCAACTCTTGGAAATCAAATTTTCTAGACATCAAGTCCTTCATCATCTTCGCATAGCCAGGCATCTCCTTCAGAGCATCAATTAGAGGAATGTTTACCTGTATCTGTTTCAGCATATCCAAGAACTTTTTGCACTGTTCATCCTTTTGGTATTTGGCCAGCCTCTGAGGGAATGGAGCTGGCGGTCTCTTTTTCCCAGTGATTTAGGACTTTTCTTTCTCAGCCCGCACCTCAACTACCGGCTCCTGGGCTATCTCCACTTCTTTTTCAGCCTCACTCTGTGCACTGGGTTCTCCTTCAGCAGGTTGCATTGTTACCTTGGTCAAGTTTGTTGAATCATCAAGTTCAATCGGCACTGGTACCAGTGTCTCGGCCTGCCTGCTTTCGGGATCTATCTCATGTTCCAAGTATAAGTCCTTGCCATTGCGGAGACTCACTGCCATCAGCTGCTTTGGGCCTTGGTCCTTGGGATTTACCTGAGTGTCTGCAGGCAAAGTCCCAAGAGGACGATTAATCAAGGACATCGATATTTGGCCCATCTGCACTTCAATATTTTTAATCGTTGATTCGTGTGCATCTACCCTCTCACTGATTTTGGTAGTTGACCCAATAACCTGTTGCATCATCGCTTTAAGTCTAGAAAACCCATCTTCTTATCTCCCCCCATGTTGTTGCTGAGGGGGGTGATATGCATATTGCTGATTTTGATTATTAAACCCTTGTGGCTTTTGGTAGGGCACCACATTACCATGAGGTCTCATGGAACCCATGTTTCCACTGTTATGCTGATGATGAGATGGTCTGTACGGTTGAGCATGCTGACCCTAATTCTGTCCACCCTGTCTCTGGCCTCCATAGTTTGACACATAATTCATATTCTCCGGGTAGTGAGGATGATCACAATCTGCATTCCACTGATTACCAATTGGTTGACTAATGCAAGATGTGCATAAGCCCCCATTGGTAGTATCTACAATATGAACTTGATGCTTTTGCCCCGACTCCTCTACCTTCTTCGTAAGTATGCTCATATATGTCATCAAAGTTGCCATATTTTCAGCAATAGTGTTGGACAGATCTAATAGCACTGAGTGAACGATTGGGGTAATAGGTGTACCCCTGATTGTCCACCCTGAATTTGGTGCCATTTTATCAAGTAAAGTCTGGCTTTCTCTCCATGTCTTACTCGGGAATGGTCCACCAGCTAAAGCATCAACGTTGTCTTTCACACCATCAGCCAGACCCATATAAATTCGTTGCGCCAATATCTGTTCTGAAATACCGTGGTGAGGACATATAACCAGCATCCCTTTAAACCGTTCCCATGTCTCCTGCAGTGTCTCCATATGCTTCTACCTGAAGATCAAGATCTCATCAATTTGTTGCGCTGTCTTGTTCGGTGGATGGTTATTCAAAAACTGCTTGACCAACTCCTCCCATGTAGTAATGGAATTGATAGGGAGTGAGTTGAGCCAAGTCTGGGCTACTCCTGTCACTGAGAACGGAAACAACAACAGTCTTATTGCCTCCGGAGTGACGTTTGGTTGCCTCAGAGTCTTGCAAATCGATATGAAGTTCTTCAAATGCTGCTGGGGATCTTCAATGTATGGCCCTGATAATAGTCCCTCATTTTGCAACAAGTGCAGCATATTATTTGTGATTTGAAAGGACTCAGCTTCTATCTGAGGGACCATGATTGCGGCGGCCAGATTCTCCGCTGTGGGTTGTGCCCAGTCATATAAAGGCGCCTCTAGTACAATAGGCACCGCAGGCGCCGCAATTTGTTATAATGACCCGGTCTATCGTTACGTAGAACCTGGATTTTAATTACTATTATTGACTTGTCATAGGTTGATTATACTATTATTGATGTGTTAGAGTTGGTAGGCTTGAAATCAGAATGGTTGTAGTGAGTGTTTAGTCACTTAGTCTTTAAAAATGGTCTTACAGTTGAAAAAGTCAACTGAGAGTTGCCTTATTGGTAAACGACCTCAGAATGCGTATTTTATGGCTCGGATAGCTTCGTTAGGTGATTTGGGACTTAGGAGTGTGTTCAGAATATTTTTGTGATGTCCGGTGTAGAATTAGGCTTGAATTGGCGAAAGTTAGTTTTTGGTGATTTTCGGTCGGCAGTGGAAAATAGGCTATCGGGGTCTGAATGGAATTCCGACAGTTGGAACAGCTTCGTAATGTCATTTTGGATATGTCTACAAAATTTCAAGTCAATCAGAGTTGTTTTGAATAGTTTCGGCATCGTTGGTGGATTTTAGAAATTTCAAAGTTCCTAGGCTTGAATCCGATGTGATTTTGGTGTTGTGATGTTGTTATTAGTGTTTTGAGAGTGCAACTAAGTTTGAATGATCATTTATGACGTGTTGGTATAATTGGTTGAAGTCCCGAGGGGCTCGGGATTGATTTCGGGTGGTTAACGGACTCAATTGGACTTAGAGAAATGGTTGTTTTGTTGGTGTTTTTGCACAGGTATTTTAGCCTATGCGTTCGCGGAAGGTACCTCGCGTTCGCATAGGGGATTTTTGCACTGTGCGTTCGCGGTTAGGCTGGTGCGATCAGGAAGAGTAGAGGGCCAGGTCAGTGCAAATGCGAAGAGTAGAGGGCCAGGTTAGTGCGAACGCAGGGGTGGATGTGCGTTCGCGTAGGGTTAGATCACCTGAGGGACCCCCTAGGCCATTTGTTCTGTGCGTTCGCAGGCCTGGGGTTGCGATCGCGATGGGTTGACTGGGGGAAGAAGTGCGTTCGTGGAGAGTTGACCACGATCGCGAAGGTCATAGGGGACTGGTCAGTGCGAACGCGGACCTTTGACCGCGATCGCGAAGGATATTGACCTGGGCAGTTAAATTAAAACCCTTCCGCGACCATAACCTATTTTAACATTATTTTGGAACGGGAAGAAGATTTTGAGGCGATTTTGAAAAGGGAAAATCAGTGTTCTTCATAGAGGTAAGTAATTTGGACCTTACAACTCGATTATAGGTGATTAAGCAATATAATCTCAGTGTTTAATTCATGAAAATCAGTAGAAAAAGGAGGGGTTAGGGCTTGAGATTATGAGACCTTTAGGGGTCAATTTGAGGGGTAAAACAAACTCCAATTTTCACATTCTTTATATGTACGGACTCGTGAGATGACGAAGAACATTTTGGCATAAGATTTTCTGAGTTCCGAGATGCGGGCCCGGGGGTCAGGTTTTGACCGATTTCAGGTTTTATGCTTAAAATCAATATTTTTCAATTGGAATTCATTCCTTAAGCATAATTTGATGATAAAAATATGAACTTGGTAGATTTGGAGCATTCGGAAATTGATTCGAAAGGCAAGCGTATTGCGAAATAGTTTTAGGGCTAGTTTGAGGTAAGTAATGTCTTTAAATCCTGTACTGAGGGTATGAAACCCCGGACTCTGCACCCTTTCACGGGTTTTGGAATGCAAATATTGGAACTTTGGAAATATATTCCATATTTAGGCAACTATTGAGTTGCGAAACCGATTTTAAAGCCTATGCTTAATAGTATTGATATATAATTGATATAATTTGGGTTGTAATCCATGTTTGGGGCCTAGTGTCGATCTGTTTACCCCTTGGGGGATGTTTTTACTATTTGCCTCACTTGATATGTTATGATTTTCATTCAGTATTTTCTTGATATTTGTTTTGACACTTAGAGTATTTTGATACTATTTATTGAAAATGAAACACAGTTTTTGGGTCAAGAACCCGGTATATTTATGGCCTGAAGGGCATGTTGAGAGTGTCTGACTGAGTGAGGCTGCGGTCCATCATTGTGAGGATGTTGTGATATGAGAGAGGCTGCGAGCCAATATTGTGAGTGATTTATGCCATGATGTGGCTTGTTATAGCGCTTGGTTTGTAGGAGCCCCTCCGGAGTCTGTACACACCCCCAGTGAGCCCAGCTACCTAATGAGTGATGTTGCCCGCGGGGCTGATACTAAGTGATTGTGAGGTTGCCTGATGGGCTAATATTGAGTGACTGTGAAGTTGCCTGATGGGCTAATATTGAGTGACTTTGAAATTGCCTGATGGGCTGATACTGAGGGAAATTGTTACGAGAAATGATTATGGCCCGAAGGGTAGATTTATGATAATTTTACTGAGTTTTTGAACTATGATTCACTTTGTTTTTCAAACTGACTTTACTGAGAGTTTTACTAAGATATATATCGAAATTATACTCGTTTCAAAGGATTTCTTGAAAATGGTTTTCGAACTTATGTATTTTATGAATACGTTACGGTGACTTGGTGTTTTACTGTTTTGTGAATTGGTGTATCTGTGCTGTGTGTTTCTTATTTCTCAAACTGTGATTTATTTTCACTACTATTGAGTTGGCGTGATCATCATTCCTCCTTCTGCCTCTGTTCACAGATCCAGGTACCGGCTCGAAGCAGTAGCTGTCTCTGTTCGCTAGGAGCAGTTTACGGGATTTCGAGGTAGCTTTCCAGCATCCACACCTTCTCCATTTCCCTTCCTTATTTAGTTTTAGCATTTCATTCCTAGACTTTATTCAAGACATTAGTAGAGTTAGTTTTATTTCGTAGATGCTTGTGACCATGTTGACTCCAGTCTTGGGAGGTTTTGTTTAGACTATTATTGGGGCGCTAAGACTAAAGAAATTATTTTATGCTATGTTTGTTGTTTATTATTAAATTGTGAATTATTGTAATTGAACAAATGCGTAGTAATGTGATGGTTGGCTAGCCTAGTTCCAGGATAGGCGCCATCACGACCTGTTAGGATTTGGGGTTGTGACAAGTTGGTATCAGAGCTTTAGGTTGCATAGGACTCAACGGTCATGAGCAGGTTCAGTAGAGTCTTACGAATCGGTACGAAGACGTCTGTACTTATCTTCGAGAGGCTGCAAAACTCTTAGGAAACATATCTATTTTACTTGAACTCTTTCGTGCAAATCTATTGATTCTTGAAATCTAAACTTATGTTGTTTCGTTCTCTCACAGATGGTGAGCACACGCAATACCGATCAGGGTGACCAGACACCAGCCAGACCCACAAGGGGTCGGGGCTGTGGTAAAGGTAGGGGACTAGCCCGCGCAACAGCCGGGACAGTACCCCAGGATCCTCCTATCGTTCAGGATCAGGTTCCCGCCGATGGTGGTCTAGCGGGACAAGCTCAGGCACCGGCAGTGCCTATTGTTATTCCGGGTCTTTAGGAGACTCTGGCTTAGATATTAACGGTGTGTTCCAGTTTATCTCAAGCAGTTGCTATGTCCACTACTGCCACTGCAGCTCAGACCAGGGGAGGCAATCAGACTCCAGTTACCCGGACACCTGAGTAGGTTGTACGGGGTATTCAGGCACCGGGAGCAGCCCCAGCTCAGCCGGTTGCCCAATTCAGAATTTTGTGGTCCCTGCTACGCCTTAGGATGAGCAACACATGCTGGAGAGGTTCAACAGACTTAAGCCTCTGACTTTCAGTGGCACAGAGGGTGAGGATGCCCAAGGTTTTCTAGATAAATGCCAGAGGATATTGCGTACTGCGGGTATTTTAGAGACCAATGGGGTCTCGTTTGCTACATTTCGGTTTGTGGGTGCTGCTTTCACTTGGTGGGAGGCATTCGAGAGGCGTAGGACGGTTGGTTCAGCACCACTCACATGGCAGCAGTTCTCCACGATCTTTTTGGAGAAGTATGTTCCTCAGTCCAACATAGAGGAGCAGCGCAGACAGTTTGAGCAGCTGCGCCAAAGAGAGTTGTCAGTTACTCAGTACAAGATAAGGTTTTTCGAGTTGGATAGACATGCTTTTGAGTTTGTCCCTAGTGATAGGGTGACGATTAGAAGGTTTGTAGATGGTCTTACTTATCAGCTTCGAATCTTGATGACTAGAGAGAGAGTGTCTGGAGCTATATTTGAGCAGGTAGTTGACATTGCTCGGGACATTAAGTCGGTTCGTAGGCAGGAGCGTGAGGAGAGGGAGGTCAAGAGGCCTCAGGGATCAGGTAGCTTCAGTGGTGCCCCTTCTAGAGGGCAGTTTCAGCACATTAGAGGTCGTCCATTTAGACCTCCACATCCAGTTCGCCCAGCGTACAGTGGTGTATCTTCGGGGCAGGATTCTCACAATTCTCATCAGGGACGTTCATCTTTTAGTGCCCTTCCAGCTCAGAGCTCCGCCCGAGCATCATCTTATCAGGGTTCTTCTATGCATGGTTCGACTGGTGGTTATCATGGTGGCAGGGGTTCTTGTCAGTTTTCATCTCCAGCTCCAAGTAGTTGTTACGAGTGTGGAGAGTTCGAACATGAGTGGAGGCAGTGTCCTCGTCGTCCTAGTAGTTTATCTCAGCAGAAGGTTCAGCCCTCGGCTTCAGCCCCAGTCACTTCACCACCTACCCAGGCAGCCAGGGGTGGTGGTCAGGCAGCTAGAGGCCGCCCTTGAGGGGGAGGTCGAACAGGTGGAGGCCAGCCCTGTATTTATGCACTTCCGGCTAGGCCTGATGCTATGGCGTCAGATGCGGTGATTACAAGTACTATTTCAATTTTTCATAGTGATGCTTTGGTTTTATTTGAACCTGGTTCCATGTACTCGTACATTTCATCTTATTTTGCCCATTTCCTGAATATGCCCCATGAGTCTTTAGTTACGTCTGTTCATGTTTCAAATTCGGTGGGCGATACTATTGTTGTGGACCATGTGTATCAGTCGTGTCTTATATCTATTGTGGGTCTGGAGATCCGAGTGGACTTGATGTTACTCAGTATGGTTGATTTTGATGTGATTCTGGGCATGGATTAGTTGTCCCCATGTCATGCGATTCTTGATTCTCAGGATAAGACCGTGACCTTAGCTATGCCCAGAGTTCCGAGGGTTGAGTGGAAAGGGTCTATAGAGCATGTACCTAGCAGAGTGATTTCTTATTTGAAGGCTCAGCGTATGATCGAGAAAGGGTGTGAATCTTATCTTGCTTTTGTGAGGGATGTTAGTAGTGAGACTCCATCTGTTGATTCTGTTCACGTAGTCCGTGATTTTTCGGATGTATTCCCCGCAGATCTGTCAAGCATGCCACCTGACAGGGATATTGATTTTGATATTGACTTGGTGCCAGACACTCATCCTATCTCTATTCCACTTTACCGCATGGCACCAGCGGAGTTGAAAGAACTGAAAAACCAGCTTCAGGAACTCTTAGATGAGGGGTTCATTCGGCCGAGTGTGTCACCTTGGGGTGCACTGGTGTTGTTTGTGAAAAAGAAAGATGGCTCCATGCGTATGTGTATTGATTATAGACAGCTGAATAAGGTTATGGTGAAGAACCGATATCCTTTGCCTCGTATTGATGACTTATTTGACCAGCTTCAGGGAGCTAAGGTATTCTCCAAAATTGACTTGAGGTATGGGTATCATCAGTAGATTTGGGATTCTGACATTCCGAAGACTGATTTCAGGACCAGATATGGTCATTATGACTTTCTAGTTATGTTATTTGGGCTGACCAATGCCCCAGCCGCATTCATGCAATTGATGAATAGTGTGTTCCGACCTTACCTTGATTCGTTCGTCATTGTGTTCATTGATGACATCCTGGTTTATTCCCGTAGCCAGGAAGAGCATGCTCAGCACCTGAGGATTGCGTTACAAAGGTTGAGAGAGGAGAAGCTTTATGCAAAATTCTCCAAGTGTGAGTTTTGGCTTTGTTCAGTAGCTTTCCTGGGGCACGTGGTGTCTAATGAGGGTATTCAGGTTGATCCAAAGAAGATTGAGGCAGTGTATAGTTAGCCCAGACCGTCCTCAACTACTGAGATTAGGAGTTTCCTTGGTCTGGCGGGATATTATTGTCGTTTTGTTGAAGGATTCTCTTCTATTGCTTCGCCTTTGACCAGGTTGACCCAAAAGGGTGCTCCATTCAGATGGTTTGATGAGTGTGAGGAGAGCTTTCAGAAGCTCAAGTCAGCATTGACCAATGCTCCGGGTTTGGTTTTGCCTATTTGGTTCAGGTTCTAACACAATCTATGGTGATGCTTCTAGAGTTGGTTTGGGAGCGGTATTGATGCAGGACGGTAGGGTGATTGCCTACGCGTCTAGACAGTTGAAGGTGCACGAGAAGAATTACCCAGTGCACGATCTTGAGTTAGCTGCCATTGTTCATGCCTTAAAGATTTGGCGCCATTACTTGTATGGGGTATAGTGTGAGATTTTCACTGATCATCGTAGTTTGCAGTATCTTCTGAGGCAGAAGGATTTGAATTTGCGGCAGAGGAGGTGGTTAGAGCTTCTCAATGATTATGACCTTTCTATTTTGTATCACCCGGGAAGGGCCAATGTTGTGGCCGATGCCTTGAGTCGCAGAGCCGGAGTTTGGGGAGTCTAGCATACCTTTCAGTAGCAGAGCGATCTTTAGCACTTGATGTTCAGGATTTAGCAAGTCAGTTGGTGAGATTAGATTTGTCAGACCCTCTGCGGGTATTCGCTAGCATGGCTTCCCGGTCTTCTCTTTATGATCAAAATAGAGCTCGCTGGTATGATGACCGGCACTTATTAGTTCTTCAGGATAGGGTCCGTCGAGCTAATGCCAGGGATGTGACTATTGGTGATGACGGTGTTATGAGGATGCAGGGTCGTATTTGCGTGCCCAATGTAGATGGTATTCGAGAGTTGATATTAGCAGAGGCTCATAACTCGCGGTATTCTATTCATCCGAGTGTCGCGAAGATGTATCAGGATCTGAGACGGCAGTATTGGTGGAGGCGGATGAAGAGAGATATTGTTGAGTATGTAGCACGGTGTCTCAACTGCCAACAGGTCAAGTATGAGCACTAGAGACTAGGTGGATTACTTCAGAGGTTAGATATTCCGGAGTGGAGGTGGGAGCGGATCACTATGGACTTTGTAGTTGGGCTTCCACGGGCTTCGAAGGGTTTTGATGCCATTTGGGTCATTGTGGATAGATTGACCAAGTCTGCGCACTTCATTCCTGTCAGCACTACTTATACTTTAGAGAGGTTAGCTGATATTTACATTAAGGAGATTGTCCGGTTGCATGGAGTTCCGGTTTCTATTATTTCTGACAGAGGTACTCAGTTCACATCTCAATTTTGGAGGGCCGTACAGAGAGGTATGGGTACTGATGTAGAGTTGAGCACTGCATTTCATCCTCAGACCGACGGGCAGTCGGAACAGACTATTTAGATTTTGGAGGATATGTTACGGGCTTGTGTGATTGATTTTGGTGGTTCATGGGATCAGTTTCTGTCACTAGCGGAGTTTGCATATAATAACAGCTACCAGTCCAGTATTCAGATGGCCCCGTATGAGGCTTTATATGTTAGGAGGTGTAGATCTCCAGTTTGTTTGTTAGATCCTGGTGAGGCTAAGTTATTGGGCACATATATGATTCAGGATGCGTTGGAGAAGGTGAAGTTGATTTAGGAGCGACTTCGCACGACACAGTCTAGGCAGAAGAGTTATGCGGACCGGAAGGTCCGGGATGTGTCATTTATGGAAGGTGATAAAGTACTGCTGAAGGTATCACCCATGAAGGTGTTATGAGGTTCGGAAAGAGAGGAAAGTTGAGTCCTCGGTTTATTGGTCCTTTTGAGGTGCTTCAGAAGGTTGGAGAGGTGGCTTATAGGCTTGCCTTTCCACCCACCCTATCGAGTGTTCATCCGGTATTTCATGTGTCGATGCTCATGAAATATGTTGGTGACCCGTCTCACGTGTTAGACTTCAGCACAGTTCAGCTTGAGGGTGATATGTCATATGAGGTAGAGCCAGTAGCAATTTTGGATCGCGAGGTCAGAAAGTTGAGGTCCAAGGATATAGCTTCAGTGAAAGTACAGTGGAGAGATCAGCTAGTGGATGAGGCTACCTGGGAGGCCGAGCGGAGATGCAGATTAGATATCCTCACTTGTTTGAGACTCCAGGTATGTTTCTAGACCCGTTCGAGGACGAACGTTTGTTTAAGAGGGGGAGAATGTAACGACCCGGTCTGTCATTACTTAGTACTTGCATTTTAATTACTGTTATTGACTTGTTATAGGTTGGTTATACTATTATTGATGTGTTAGAGTTGGTAGGCTTGAAATCAGAATGGTTGTAGTGAGAGTTTAGTCACTTAGTCTTTAAAATGACCTTATAGTTGGAAAAAGTCAATTGAGCATTGACTTATTGGTAAACGACCTCGGAATGCGGATTTTATGGCTCAGATAGCTTCGTTGGGTGATTTGGGACTTAGGAGTGTGTTCAGAATATTTTTATGATGTCCGATGTAGAATTAGGCTTGAATTGGCGAAAGTTAGTTTTTGGTGATTTTCGGTCGGCAGTGGAAAATAGGCTATCGGGGTCTGAATGGAATTCCGACAGTTGGAATAGCTTCGTAATGTCATTTTGGATATGTCCGCAAAATTTCAGGTCAATCAGAGTTGTTTTGAATAGTTTCGGCATCGTTGGTGGATTTTAGAAATTTCAAAGTTCTTAGGCTTGAATCCGATGTGATTTTGGTGTTGTGATGTTGTTCTTAGTGTTTTGAGAGTGCAACTAAGTTTGAATGATCATTTATGACGTGTTGGTATAATTGGTTGAGGTCCCGAGGGGTTCGGGATTGATTTCGGGTGGTTTACGAACTCAATTGGACTTAGAGAAATGGCTATTTTTCAACAGGTATTTTACCCTATGTGTTCGCGGAAGGTACCTCGCGTTCGCATAGGGGAATTATGGGAGCTAAGATTTTTGCACTGTGTGTTCGCGGTTAGGATAGTGCGATCGCGGAGAGTAGAGGGCCAGGTCAGTGCGAACGCAGGGGTGGATGTGCGTTCGTGTAGGGTTAGATCACCATGCCTTCGCGGGCCTGGGGGTGCGATCGCGATGGGTTGACTGGGGGAAGCATTGCGTTTGCGGAGCGTTGACCGCGATCGCGAAGGTCATAGGGGGATGGTAAGTGTGAACGCGGACCTTTGACCGCGATCGCGAAGGGTATTGACCTGGGCAGTTAAATTAAAACCCTTCCGCGACCATAACCTATTTTAACACCATTTTTGAACGGGAAGAAGCTTTTGTGGCGATTTTGGAGAGGGAAAATCTGTGTTCTTCATAGAGGTAAGTAATTTGGACCTTAAAACTCGATTATAGATGATTAAGGAACATAATCTCAGTGTTTAATTCATGAAAATCAGTAGAAAAAGGTGGGGTTAGGGCTTGAGATTATGAGACCTTTAGGGGTCGATTTGAGGGGTCAAACGTACTCCGATTCTCGCATTCTTTATATGTACGGACTCGTGAGATAACGAAGAACATTTTGGCATAAAAATTTCTGAGTTCCGAGATGCGGGACCGGGGGTCGGGTTTTGACCGATTTCAGGTTTTGTTCTTAAAATTGATATTTTTCAATTGGAATTCATTCCTTAAGCATAATTTGATGATAAAAATATGAACTTGGTAGATTTGGAGCATTCGGAAGTTGATTCGAAAGGCAAGCGTATTGCGGAATAGTTTTCGGGCTAGTTTTAGGTAAGTAATGTCTTTAAATCATGTCCTGAGGGTATGAAACCCCGGACTCTGCACCCTTTCACAAGTTTTGGAATGCAAAGATTGGAACTTTGGAAATATATTCCATATTTAGGCAACTATTGAGTTGCGAAACCGATTTTAAAGCCTATGCTTAATAGTATTGATATATAATTGATATAATTTAGGTTATAATCCATGTTTGGGGCCTAGTGCCGATCTGTTTACCCTTGGGGGATGTTTTTACTATTTTCCTCACTTGATATGTCATGATTTTCACTCAGTCTTTTCTTGATATTTGTTTTGACACTCAGAGTATTTTAATACTATTTATTGAAAATGAAACACTGTTTTTGGGTCGAGAACCCGGTATATTTATGGCCTGAAGGGCATGTTGAGAGTGTCTGACTGAGTGAGGCTGAGGGCCATTATTGTGAGGATGTTGTGATATGAGAGAGGTTGCGGGCCAATAATTTGAGTGATTTATGCCATGATGTGGCTTGTTATAGCGCTTGGGCTGTAGGAGCCCTTCCGAAGTCTGTACACACCCCCAGTGAGCGCAACTACCTAGAGTGATGTTGCCTGCAGGGCTGATACTGAGTGATTGTGAGGTGTCCTGATGGGCTAATATTGAGTTACTGTGAAGTTGCCTGATGGGCTAATATTGAGTGACTGTGAGGTTGCGTAATGGGCTGATACTGAGGGAAATTGTTACGAGAAATGATTATGGCCCAAGGGCCAGATTTATGATGATTTTACTGAGTTTTTGAATTATGATTCACTTCGTTTTTCAAACTAATTTTTACTGAGAGTTTTACTGAGATGTATATTGAAATTATACTCGTTCCAAAGGATTTTTGGAAAATGGTTTTCGAACTTATGTATTTTATGAATACTTTACGGTGACTTGGTGTTTTACTGTTTTGTGAATTGACGTATATGTGCTGTGTGTTTCTTATTTCTCAAATTGTGATTTATTTTCATTACTACTAAGTTGGAATACTCATCATTACTCCATTTGCCTTTGTGCACAGATCCAGGTATCGGCTTGGAGCAGTAGCTGCCTCTGTTCGTTAGCAGCAGTTTACGGGATTTCGAGGTAGCTGTCCAACGTCCACAGCTTCTCCATTTCCCTTCCTTATTTAATTTTAGAATTTCATTCCTAGACTTTATTCAAGACATTAGTATAGTTAGTTTTATTTCGTAGATGTTTGTAACCATGTTGATTCCAGTCTTGGAAGGTTTTGTTTAGACTATTATTGGGGCGCTAAGACTAAAGAAATTATTTTATGCTATGTTTTTTGTTTATTATTGAATTGTGAATTATTGTAATTGAACAAATGTGTAGTAATGTGATGGTTGGCTAGCCTAGTTCCATGATAGGCGCCATTACGACCTGTTAGGATTTGGGGTCGTGACATCTGTCCAGCTGGGTCAACCACATCTTCCCCATTATTATTGTTGTTCCTGTCATTCAAATTTGCCATGTCTGTTTCAATATGTTCAATGAGTGGTTGTTGCTTGCTTTTCCGGTTGTCCATGTTCAAGGCCTTGAAAACTTTTTCGGGGTCTGGTAAGACGTCAATTACTTCACCTGTTCTCGATGAGTTTCTAGGCATGCACTTGTACAACCGATTCAGCAAACATTAGAAATTCAATATATGAATGAAATCAAAGAAAATTGACTATACTTAAGAATTTTGGATTTTCCTCCAACTACAATGGATAATACCGTTAAGTCCCCGGCAACGGCGCCAAAATTTGATCACACTCAACTATGTCTAATAAAAGACTAAGCGGGCGTTGTAAATATAATCTGAGTATTTTGCCCAGAGTCGAATCCCACAGGAAACTAACGTATCAAATGTTGTTGTTAGATTACTAGATTCTCAATAATCAATTTCCCCAAAGGTTATGAATATCACTTTTTGGTATTTTTACTACTACAGCTGAAGAAATTAAACAAACTAAAAGGCAACTGATGTTCAGATGTAAACAAATGCGATAAAGGCCTAAGGTTATGGTTTCCCCCGTTGATGAAATCCCTTCTTGTATATTTCCTATAGTTTGGTTTAGTTATCTCTATCAATCATGAACACTCAGGCTATCATAAATCTCTCTCAAGTAATTATGATAATCTACTAGATGCACTCTCTCAAGTTACGCTAGCTAAATTGCATTACAGTTCACTTTAGATTGCACCCAAGGTGTCGTTATCTCTAATGCAACCTTTAAATCCCCGGTTATGGATCTCTCCTATACTCCGGGAGTGATGTTATTCAATAATTACCAAAATATGCACTTTCTCTCGAGTAGATACACACTAAATAGGAACAGCTAATATAGGGCCCTTCAATCAACTACAACAATAACGTAGTTGAACAAATAGAGATTGAAAACCAAGCAAAACTATATTAAGATAACAATAAGTTCATCCTCAATGGGTTCCACCAAAGCCTTAGATTAAAGAAGTTAGCTACTCATACTCAAACACAATAAAAACTCAAAAGAAATCATAATTCTCAAAATAAAGGTAAAAGAAAGAGAATAGAAAAACTCTAATTGTTGCTTGTCTTCTCACACTTGTTCTTGCCTCTTACTTGGGTGTAAAAACAATCTTGGTTCTCTCTTGGGAGAGTTTATAAGGTTTAAATAGGTTTAGTCTAATTATTCCCGTGTTTTGCACTTTAGTCCTTCAGTTTTCTGAATTTTCAGTACTCGCCCGCTATAACGACCCGACCGGTCGTTACGTAGAACATGCATTATTTTCTCTATTTCTACCTTGTTGTAGATTAGTTAGACTGTTCATGATGAGTTAGAATTGGTTAGCTCAGGTTTGGAGTGGTTATAGAAGGAATTGAGTCATTTAGTTTCTAAAAGTAGCCTTAGAGTTGGAAAAGTCAACCCGGAGTTGACTTATTGGTAAATGACCTTAGAATTCGGATTTTGTAGCTCAGATAGCTTCGTTAGGTGATTTGGGACTTAGGAGTGTGTCCGGAATGTTTTTGTGATGTCCGGTGTAGAATTAGGCTTGAATTGGCGAAAGTTAGTTTTGGCGATTTCCGGTCGACAGTGGAAAATAGGCTATGGGGGTCGGAATGGAATTATGATAGTTGGAACAGGTTCGTAATGTCATTTTGGATGTGTCTGCAAATATTCAGGTCAATCGGAATTGTTTTGGGTAGTTTCGGCATCGTTGGTGGAATTTAGAAATTTCAATGTTCAGAGGCTTGAATTCGATGAGTTTTTGGAGTTTTGACGTTGTTTTTGGTGTTTCTAAGGCTCGTCTAAGTTTGAATGGTCATACATGATGCGTTGGTATGTTTGGTTGGGGTCCCAATGGGCTCGGGATGGTTTTGGGTGGTTAATAGGAAGTTTGGAGTGACTTTGGTGATTCTGCAAGTTGCTGTTGCTGGTGTTTTCGCACCTGCGGAAAGGGGGCCGCAGGTGCGGACCGGGCTCCGCAGGTGCGAGGAATTTGTCACACCTGCGAGGTCTCAGGCGCGGAAAATGAATCGTAGGTGCGGATCTGGGTGGTTCTAGGGAAGATCGCAGGTGCGGAAGGAGGATCGCAAGTGCGAGTAAGTGGTCGCAGGTGCGAGATCCCTGGACAGAAAGTATAAAAACCAGCCTTCGCCAATTTTAGCCATCTTTCTCAATATTTCATCCGGGTTTGAAGCTTTTGAAGGGTTTTTGAAGAGGGAATTCAATAGTGCTTCATGGAGGTAAGATTTTTGGACTCTAAACTCGTTAATGCATGATTAAAGGTTGGATTAATGATGGGAAATTTGGGAAAAATCAGTGAAAATGAGTAGTTAGGGCTTGGGATTAAGAGGCTTTGAAATGGGGATTTGAGGGGTCATTTGGACTCCGATTTCTGTGTTCTTGGCATGTATGGACTCGTAGGTTTCTTGTGGTGTAAATTTTATTGAGTTCTGAGACGTGGGCTCGGGGGG